>JARJLU010017939.1:14390-26514 GCA_030272975.1 Sparidentex hasta | reverse complement strand
TATAAAATTGCATGTCATCCAGGTATTTATGTCATTAATACATGCCCGAAGTTTAGCTGACTGATTACTGTTATCTGGCTCAATAGATAAGGATGATTGTGTATCATCTGCACAATGATGAAAAATACTGATGCGCTTTCTAGTGCTTTCCCCTAAAGGAAGCATAAATAAAGTGAATAGCATTGGTCCAAACACAGAACCTTGTGGAACCCCGTGACTTATGCAGTGAGGGTTCATTGTTAACTTTTACAAACTGGGATTTATCTGATGAATAAAGACTCAAAGCAGTTAAATGCAGTTCCTTTAATACCAATTATATGTTCCAGTCTCTGTAAAGGGTTGTGATGATCAATAGTATCAAATGTAGCACTAAGATCTATGAAGACTTGTACAGAGACTGCTGCTGTGCCAGATGCAATTGATCATGTTGACTGTAAAAGTGCTGAGTAAAGGTATAACTTCTTTAAGCAATTTAGCTGGGTAAGTGTCTAAGTATAGGCTATTTGATTAAACTAATCCTAACCCGAAAAGAAAATTAAGAGCATCTTACCCTAATAAAAGTACAGCCCACTGCAATAGTGAGTTAAATAATAGAAATCAATTTTAATTTAAAAACACACACAATGTGTCATTACAATACACAAGGAACAACCTCCAGTGATGTACTGCAATAAATTACAAAAATAATAATAAACACATTTTCTGTAATTCTGTTCAGTCTCCCATCATTCCAAAATATGTTAGTTTGTTGCTTTCTATTTGCATGTTTCTGAGAGTATTTTGAGTGGAGAAAAACATCTCAGGGACACAAAGCAGACCACTAAGCTCAGAAAATAAAAGTTGCCTATTACAACATCATGTTGAACTACATAAAGCAATACTATAGATACCCCATTTTTTGTAACCACCAATCCACCTGACTGACACTTACACACAGGCTCATTGTCTGCATTTTCTATTCACCTTATTTGAAACAGAAATATGGAGCCAGTGATGAGTGCAGTTTTTGTTTTTTACAAGACTTCCAGTCAAGCACAATGGCTTTCACTGCCTCAACGATTGCAAATCACGTAGTAAGGTACTGCTACTACATACTCAATCAGTGCATACTGCACACCACCTACTGAATATACTATTAAACTAAAACATTTCTGAAATAGCACAGCATATGCACAGATTAAGCTATGCCTCAGCGAAAAGTTACCTGATAAAAAATATCAACAGTACAGCGGATGGTGAAGCTTTTATTTGTTGTCTGAGCAAAATGTCTGCAGTTTTGCTTTATAAGTGAATTAAGGCTCACATCCACTCTGTGATCTCAATCTGTGGCTGAATAAATGCTGTCTAAATCCAAGTGGCAGCATGGGAGCTAATCACCAGAGTAGAGATGGATCACCTGACAAAAACAACAGACTGCTTGATTTATGATTATGTGTAAGTTAATGTTTGTGTCTCTTTACACTAGTTTGGAATTCAGTAACAAGTTGTCCATTTCATTACCATGATGTTTGAAATAAGTACTTCAAAGCAGATGATATCCTTAAGTATACTTTAAAGTAAATTTTATCAAGTTAACTTAACTACAGTTAAAGTATATTCTAAAGTCTACTGTAATGTAATAAGTACACTAATAGGAATGTTCTAAGTGTCATTGTCATTGTCCCAACCACTTATCCCTTTCCATGGGGTCACGGGGTGTTGCTGCTGGAGCCAATCCCAGCCTTGTCTCAGGGCGAGAGCAGGGTACTCCCTGGATGAGTCGCCAGTTCATCGCAGGGCCCTCACTGATGAGCAATGTGGGGTTCAGTATCTCACTCAGGGACACTTCGACATGCAGCCCAGCACTGCCCGGAGCTGGGATTTGAACCAGTGACCTTCTGATCACTAGTCGACCTGCTCTACCTGCTGAGCTACAGCCGCCCTGTTCTAAGGGTACACTTGCAAATGTACTACAATATTTCTTGGGACTAAATTAGCCCACTTTTTAGTTTTTAAGGTATAATTCAGAGTATATGTTTGAGACTAGCAAAGACTGGGTACATGGATACCTAAGTTTCGTTTTGTACTGCAACTTTACCATACTCTGAACTACACTATAAGTGAACCCAGGTACTGGTTATATACCTCTAACCTCATTTTAGTTTATTAAAGTATGCTGCAAGTAAATGTATGTACAGTATCCTGTATCCTGTTAGTTTACTAATTATGTAAGACTAGTACATAATTACAGTATCATACAGGTGGGTCATGTTTTACCAGGTGAGCTTAAATCTAAGCTTATTTTCATCCCCAACTATATTACTATAAACTATATTACTATAAAGTGTAGTTATAAGTAAATTTTAGTTTGAGTTTACTTGCTACATTAATCTAATCCATTTTTAGTTTATAAAAGTACACTTTAAAATGAGGTGATCACAATAACACTGGCACTAAGAACACAGAGGGACACACAGAGTATTTCAGGGACACAGCCATGGGTGTAACATAAAGTATATCCTCACTTCATTACACGTTTAATTGTGTTATGAATATACTTTTCAGGATAAAGAAGTTATTTGTTTTCTTTATAAATCAAAGTTTTCTAAGAAATATGGTATTGGATATTGTGACTCAAATGGATGTTCCAGTTCAAAATAAACACCAACACACTTGCAGTACAAATACACTCTTTAGGGTTAGAAACTCTTTGTATGAGGCAAGAAGACTTAATTATACTCGATAAGTATATCTTGATAAAAAAGAATAAGTATTAGCCAAAAATCCAAAGTGGTGAATTTCAATGATGATAACGATGTTCCTCCACTCTTTCCTTTATTTTTGCATATTGATGGATAACTTGACCTCTTCAGACCCTTAAACATGTCTAAAATTCACTTCACAGTTCATGCTCTTCGGACATTTATGCAGCCTTCGATGTTTCACTCTTGACTCACAGGTTCTGAAGGTATCTGCTATTAACATGACCTCACATACTCAGAATGTGAGATGAAACATTTGTCATGATGAGTTTGAGCTAACAGTAGACAGTCCATCTGCCCAACATGTCCTCTGCTGACATGCACTGTCCTGCAGCCTCATCATGTGATAAGCTGGTTGCTTGGTTTTGTATTAATCAGATCAGGATCGCCTTCGCAAATGCCAAAAAGAAAAGAGTCTTGTGTGAGCCACATGAAAGTAGCAGCCCCCATTTACCATGGAGTGTGTCAATTGGTTTCACTTAATCGATCTTGGTGACCAAGCCATGACTGCCCCATTCCACCCAACAGCGAAAGTCCCTGGCCTTTTGGCTCCAGACAACATGATTTTTACTTCCTTGGAAAACATTTTATAAACTAAGAACTAGAATGGCACTCAGTAGAGTCCAGACGCCCAGCAGTCTTTACATTTTAAACTAGCCGTAACTGCTTGACCATTATTTAAGCACACCAGATCTGTCAACCACCACAACAAGAAAACAATACAAATGGAATCATAATCTCCATCAGGTTGTTGAAGATTACCAGCTTGATAAAAAGAGAAACATGGTTACAAACATTACAAACACTACCACAGATGCACAGCGGTGACCGCTACAGTTTGTATGAAAATGATTAAACCACCCTACTTTGCAGTTTTAAGTTGAAAGTGAAACATTGTGGATCTGTCCCTTTATCTGTTCATGTCATTTTTCTTTTAAAAAATGTGTATGCTTGTTTCTATTCATATTCACACCCCATTACTCTGGGTCCAGCTGGCTGGATTTACCTGATGGGGGCCTCAGAGCAGAAATGAGATGTTAGGTACTGATAACTGCCTTCCCTCCCTCTCTGTGTAGTGTGTATGGTATTCTATGCTAGAAAACAACATTACCTCGAATCTGCTGAGTGGCCATTCAATTAAAGCATTAATTTAGGAATATGTAACTTATCAATACAGCACTGAAATAATTATTATTATAATTAAGTTTGTAGTTCAAAATGTATTGTCACTTCTCTTTTCTTCCTTTTCTCTCATCCCACTGTATTTGACAGGATGTTTCATACTCGGACAGAATTATGCGGCTAAATTGGCTGCAGCCTTTTTGCCTCTGTTTCAGAAAGCATGGAGGTCTCACTAAACAAGTGAAACACAAACGTTAGCTCAAACGCTAATCCAATTTCGGGTGGAGGAAATTATTTCCATACAATTTCAACATCCATTTTCGAGTTGCAGGGGGGCCCTTGACTATTTTGGCCACCATAGCAAAACCTCAGTAATCAAGATTATGAGTAGGCATTTGATACAGAGACATGGTGTATAAGCTGTCGGCTATGACTTTGGGTTTCAGGGTTCCACACATCAGCATTTGCACCAAACAAAGCTGGATGTGTGGCTAACGTCAAATATCAAACTTCAACTGATCTGGTACATTTTGAGTTACACATCAAGCTTCCGGGTTCAGGAATCACACTTGACCCACCAGAGCCTGAAGGCCTGCAGCTATATGAAATCACACAGAAGAATGAAACAGACCCCTCTATTGGTAAACACTAACATTGTGAGGAATGAAGGAAGACTGAAGGTGAATAGTAAATCTCTTCCAAGCTGTCCAAACTCAAATCAGCAATTAAAGTGGGTAACTGTATTTAACATTACTGACGGGAAATGAGGCAAATCATTCACACTGAACCCAATGACAAAACCAAAAATAAAGTCAAACGTTTCCAAAAGTTAAAAGGCGGCAGTGGAAACATAGCTAATTTCTTATGGTTGGGTATTTTTTACTGTTTACTGGCGCGTTACGGCTCTGTCGAAAGCATCGCTAACTTGCTTTTTCACAGGCGATTACAGCAAGAACAAGACTGGCTCACAGGCCAGCAGAGCATGGGATCTTCATGAGGCTAAGAGCCACCTCTTGGATCAATGTTGCCATTTTGTAGATCAAGCAACCCAGATCCACCATGCAAGATGCATTTCGTTTGCTAAATGGATGTCTGAAGCGCCTATTCATTGAGCAATTTTTTACAGGAGTAAAAGTGGATATGATGATGATGATGATGCTGAGCGGTTGAATAACATCTGCACGAGATCCATTTGGTACATTTTGGTACAATGTTTGTATTATATGTATTAATGGCTGAACTTTGAGTTTTTTTACTTTTTTTGACTACGCTGAACATAGGTCCGCACCACTGTTAGAGTTAAACTTGTTTGTTCGTTTTACTTTACTGTGCATCAATAATAAGAATTAGCTTGATTTAATGTTCATTTGGGACAAGCCTGGATCTGACACTTCTTTAGAACATCCTAAAATGTACAGAGACTGTTGTCCTATTTGTTTAGCAGTTCTCCTCAATCATGAACTTGTTTACAGGTGAGAACATAAAAATAATTCAATCCATTATATCATCAGCACTTAGTCAGTCGCAGGAGTATTGATACTGGTTATGTTTATTTCAAAAGTAAAAAGTAAACCTTATCTAAGATTAACAAACCAAACCTGTATTCAAAGGATCGAGTTACCTGGACAAGAATTAACAGGTTCTTAAAGTTAATGGACATTCTAGCCTTAACCGGCCACACCGTGTTTAAAGAAAAGCAACCTGGTCTGATGGAGGAATGAATATAAGGCAGCTGAAACTTACTGGGGTTTTGTTTGTTTGTTTTTATCTTTGTGTGAATGAAGTGAATGAGGGTTGCACAGGAGTGATCAAAAAGATGGTCGCAGCATTGTCTGAGACGGGTCAAAGGTCATCGACCAGAAATCGGTGAATGCAGAAGATCAAGGACAGCAGAGAGTGTCAGGGCGGACGTAGCTCAGGAAGTAGAGCAGGTCAAAACACACAAGACCCCAGTTGCTCCCATTGCATGCTGGATCGCTGCCACTGAAAGTGAGTATACATAAATGGGTTAATGAAAGTTCATTTTTTCAGTGCTTTGATGAAAGTGTTGTATAAGTGTACCTGTGCACCTGTGAAGCTCTATACTGTTGTAGAACACACGCTAAAAATTGAGTCACTCATGTACACTGTGAGCAGTTAACAGCACTGAAACAGCTGCTGAGTAGACCTGGAGTTGAGATGTGTTGAGACATCAGTCCCAGTCAGTAACAAGCCAAAACAGTGTTTTGAAATTTAGTATCGCATCTAACCATCAAATCATACCATATTCTGATAAAATGCAGAGCCTAAACTGAAAAACTGCTGTTAGAAACCGCTTGTAATGTCACTGATCCAATTCATCAGTGTGTTCTCATCCCCACATCTTCTTGTGTGTGTTGAATAGGGCTCTTTGTAAAGATATAAATGGAAAGAGGGGAACTTATAACATACATCTGGTCTTGTCTTGTCACTGAAAGTTATGACAGACTACAGAACAACACAAAAGCGCAGGCTTATTGACATTTAGTTGGTTTTGGGCTTTCCAGTGGTACATGAACACCAAGTCATTTTCAGATAGAAATGACTCCTTTCCTTAGAGTGATGTTGATTTTAGTTGAGAACATGTGGGTTCTTAAGAAACCTTTATCATCTGTTGGCATTATTCTTGATTCATTTCTCACACAGCATGAAGAAGTGTGTGGAGAACAGGCCTCGACAGCACTGACAGAGCTGTTTTCTCAAAATGCAGTTTAACAGTTTCATACTGATATCAGGCTAAAATAATCCTTTGCTCTCATCCTGCTAATTTGGTTCTTTGAAAGCAGTGATTGATTGATATATTGCTGCCTGTTTTGGGGAAGAGCGGCCATCAGGCCATCTTGCTGAATGTATGTATACAATCTTCTGCCTGGTCAGGAACAAGGTTAGTGCAACACACCAGGGCAAACTGACACAGTGTAGTTTACAGATAGAATATATAGCAGTCTCACTTACTTAATAAAATAATTTTCTTTTCCAGATGTTCTTCTTTTAGGGTCAGGGTTAGGGTTCTTCTTGGCCTGACTCTGACTCCTGAGGATTGTTGTCAGCCTCATCTGGTCTCATCTCCTGCTACAGAAAAAGTCAGCATTCATGTTGATTATCTTCTATTTTACACAAAGTCTTCCATATCCAAAGATAAAATAAGACATGCATGCACATACAGTTACCCTTATCCTTAAGTGACATTTTGTAACACTATGACACACTGTATCTTTTTTTGTGTGTGTAACATATAAAGGCCCTGTATAGTTTTTAGAAATGTTGTTACAGCCGTCGCTGAAATCTGCCTCCATTGTGTTTGTGTAACCATTTTTGCCTGTCAAGCACTTGGTGTGGTTTCAGGATTCGGGTGCTCTTCCCATTTCTTCGCCAGCGTCATGGGTGATCACCATTGGAGCATCACCTGGAACGGCACACCAATCCAGACGGAGCAATTTGCAGAATAGCTACAAATCTCTGGCCAGCTTGTCAGTCGGGGCGGCTGTGATTTCTCTTGAGCAGCACGCCACTGTGTCTCTCAAACTGTATCGCAGATGTTGTGAAAACGGAACAGATTTGGATTGATTGTGAAACTGAAGTGCTAGTAAACTATCTGGGGGACTGGGCCAGGTATAGTTAGAATTTTTTTTAGTTTGGGGTTGGGAAGTAGATGGGGAGGTTTTATTTTCATTTTGGTTTCTGCTAGTTGTAACAGTAACTTGCTTTTACGGGTCCTCTTTTGGTTGTATTTGTGTATTTGATCTGAACAGCTCTCACAGGCCCATTATCTTGTGGAGTTTGCCTCTGTTGTTTGTGTTGAGAATAAAATAACTTTAATTTACTGAGTCCACCTGGTTTTATGTTGCTTCGACAATCACTTTGGTATGAATGTCCAGTTGTTCTTTTTAAGCAAGGAAAGGCAATAAAGCCTGTTTCTGTGTTGAGAAGCAACAGCGCATGCACTGGAGCAATCAGTGACAACTCAGCGTGGAGTCCTCTGACGCGATGTTGGCCGTGTCTTATGTGCCTCAGCAATTTCTTCAGCATTGGAGACATCCGTTTCGCCTTATGTGCAGATGTTGCTTCCACATTTTCTCACCTGGGGAGTTGAGACAGCAGAGCTGCACAAGTTACAGGCTGCTGCTGCAGGAGTTGCTTGATCATGTCAGCCATGTTATTCCATTCTGTGGCAACATCGATTTTGATCGTTGGTAGCAGCAACTGCAGAAATATATGTTTGTCTTGCAGGGGATGAAAAAGATTCCTGCAATTCTCCATCAATGACACCTCAGTTAGCTTCAGAGCTCCTGGTTTAGACACATTCACTGCACTCAAGTCATCTCTGTTTTTGTTAGTTTTTGTTTGTTAGACTACTAGCACCGACTGGCTGGATGAGAGAGAGAACTTTCTATATGCACTAATAAGCTACAAACAGTCTCGGTCAAAATTTTACATATGTCACATGTGTAAGTTAGTGGGTGTTATTGTGTGTATTTTAAACCCCAAGTGTTTTTAACACCCAGTGGATGGAGGAACTAGGTGGCTAACTGACAGCAGGTTCCATGAAGAGGCGGGCAGAGTGAAACTCGGCCTCCGATAGCTCGAGACGTTCCAGCAGAGGACGTGACCTACCGGTGCAGAGCGGCAGAGCTGGGAGACCAGGGACTGAATAAAGGACGTGTGGCTCTTTCCTTCGGTGACCGATCCATCGCCACCGGCGTACTGGACGTGTGCTGCCGCCTTCCCCCTGCAGATAAGCCCCCGAACTGTTTTATTGGACTTTTATCGTCCCTTAGTTTTAGCTTCCCTCATTTTACCCTTTCAGCGCCCCTTTCACTGGCTCCCAGGTCTTATCATTTTTTATGGACTCCCACCTGTGGTTTTAACCTGGTTTTAATCATGCTAATAAATATCAGTGTTTATCTGTTGATGCATCTGTGGTTTCTTGGTTTTAAACAACTGCTGTCTCACCTGATTTTAAACTTCACAATCAATTTTGACCATACACCTTTTTAAATACTTTAGCTTTTTAACACTCCTGCGTTACATATAGTTGTAAAGAAACTGCATATTGATTTCCAGTGGTTTCTACAGCTCTCATGTTTCTGTGATGGAATGAGTGCAACACATACTTCTTTGTCCAAAAACATTCATGGAGTTTGATTCAGTAATTGATTTAGTATAGGTCATCTGAGTGTGACCAAATCTGCTGGATCAAAAATATACGTACACAGACTTTAAAGATGAGTTCTGGTGATTACAGAATGTTGTGAATCAAATTTTCTGTGTAGCATGGCCTCTTAACTTCAGAGTGATTCTGAATGATAACAGCTGGTGATTTTTCTGGGCCCATGTTAATAGGACCTGTTTGATACAGCCATTAGACTCAAACAAAAACTACAATATGAAAGTCTAAGGAGCTCAGTATTGATCTGACAGTCATGAATGTTACTTGGAGCCATTTCAAAGCAGTTACAGCTCCCAAGATCAACTGTACAAACAGCTGTTTAAGTATAAAGTGCATGGCACAGTTGTGTCACTGCCACCATCAGAAAACACAAAATATCACCTGCTGCTGAGAGAAAACTGGTCAGAATTTCAAGAGTCAAACAAAAACCACCAAAAAGCAGGAAGACAGTTGCCAGTGTTCACAGTCAAGTGTGTTTTACATCAACATGAGCTGAGAAGCTGCCGTACAAGAAAGAAGCTCTTGATCCAGATGCAGAACCTTAAAGTTCGACTGAAGTTTACTGCTGATCACATGGACAACGAAAAAACCTTCTGGAGGAAAACTCTGTGGTCAGAGGAAACAAACACTGAGTTGTTTGACCACAGTGAGCAGCAATATGTTTGGAGGAGAGACGGCGAGGCCTTTAACCCCAAAGCTACTATCAGGCATGGTGCTGGTAGTATCATGCTGTGGGGCTGCTGTGCTGTCAGTGGATCTGCTGATCTAAATACAGTCAATAGAATAATGAAGGAGGAGGATTTTCTCCACATTCTCCAGGAAAATCTCAAATCATCAGCAGAAGATTGGTTCTTGGGTGCAGTTGGGTGTTCCAACAGGAGAATGATCTAAAACACACATCAAAAGTGATAAAGGAATGTTTAAATCAGGCTAGAAGTGAGGTTCAGGAATGGACTTCCCAAAGTTCTGACTTGAACCCCATTGAGAACATATGGACTGTGCTAAAGAAACAAGACTGTGTCAGGAAATTAACAAATTCAATTGAACTTCACCCATTCTGTCATGACGAGTGGTTTAAATTCAGCCAAAGGACTGACAGAAGTTTGTGGATGGTTATCAGAAGCACCTAACTGAGGTGAAAATGGCCGAGGGACATGTAATTATCAAAATATTAGAATTACTGTTTGTATATTTTTGATCAAGCAGATTTTCAGAAGACCTATATTGAATTCATTACTGAACCAAACTTCATGAATGTTTTTGGACAAAGAAGTATGTGTTGCACTCATTCCATCACAGAAACATGAGAGCTGTAAAAATCACATGGAACATGGAACTGAAGACGGCCATGAACTTTTCACCATAACTGTAACTTCAGAGAGAGGATAGGATCATTGCGTTACTTACATGTTTAATTCAGGATTCAGTTTTTCATGACATAACATTTTTAGGATGTCATGAGTTTTGTTTTACATTTTAAATTGAATACAAGAAGCTTAAAACTGTTGGCTGAACTGGGCATCGCTGACTCTGCTCTAACCTGTTTCACATCATACCTGACAAACCGCACCTTTCAGGTCACATGGAACGGCTCTTTGTCCAATCCCTGCTTTCTGGAATCTGGTGTCCCACAAGGCTGAGTATTAGGACCACTTCTCTTTTCACTATACACTAGATCACTAGGCTCAGCACTCACATCACATGGATTCTCCTACTACTGTTATGCGGATGGCATCCAACTGTTCTTCTCTTTTCCCCCATCCTCCTCTACTCACATTGCGATGTGAATGTCTGGCAGACATCTCCATTTGGACAGCTGCACATCACGTCAAGCTCAAAATCAGTAAAAGTGTTCATCCCAGGGAAAGACTGCCCTCGCATGGACATGTCTATCACTGTCGAGGACGTCATCGTATCGCCTTTGTAGACTGTGAGGAACCTGGACCTAATCCTCTACAACAGACTGTTCTTCGCCCCCAACATCACTGCTGTGGCCCGATCCTGCAGATTTGCAATCTGCAACATCTGCAGGATCTGGTCTTTCCTCACAAAGGATGAAAAGCAACTCCCGGTCCAAGCGCTGGTTATCTCTCGCCCAGACTTCTGCAACTCGCTCCTGACTGGACTCCCAGCCTCTGTAACTAAACCGCTGCAGTGTATCCAGAACACTGCAGCGTGACCTCCACTAGTTTCCTGTTGTGGCCCACATCCAATTTAAGATGAAGGCGCTGGCCTTCACAAGGTCATCAACAGAACTGCACCCATCTACCTCCGAACGCTGGTCAGACCACACGCCCCAGCATGAGCACTTCACTCTACTCCATCAGCTGGCAGGCTGGTACTACCATCACTGAGAGCAAACAAAGCTCGCTCAGTGAAATCGTGTCTCTTCTCTGTTCTGGCACCGCCCATTCTGGAATGAACTCTCAACCAATGTCAGGAATCACTCTTCATCTTCCGCCAAAGACTCAAGCATCGTTTGTTCAGACCTTATCTCTCGACCATGTACTGCATGACTCCCTTTTTTTTTATTTCTTACTCTATCAGCGGTAATATGTTGTGTATATTGTGTATATGTTGTAGTGGTTTCTTTCTTGAGACAAGTATACTTGTGTACTGTAAGTCGCTTTGGACAAGTGTCTGCAAATGCCATAAATGCAAATCTATATGTTGTTAAGACTACTTAAAAATAAATATATATAAATATACTTAACTATTGTATATTCTGACACAGCAAACTAATGGTTTGTCCCCCTGTGTGGTTATAAACAACAAGTCGATGACGTTAAAAATACACAAAATGCATTTCCAATTTCCACTATAAACAAAACATAAAAACAAGGGCTGAATTGTTATTTTCATGTGAAAGGTAAAAACGGGAAATTTTAGGAGGTACTGCACCAATGTTGTCCAGTTTCATGTTACTGTGGACAGAATTACATTATCAATGCCAAGAAAGGGTCATTTTTGGGACCTCTCCAACTACAATCACCACTTCCTGTAAGTTGTAGTTTGCTACAGAACAGCTGCCTGACTCTGGATGAAGGTGGTCGTGGTCAGACACACCACACTG
>JARJLU010017939.1:0-14370 GCA_030272975.1 Sparidentex hasta | reverse complement strand
AATGTCAGGAATCACTCTTCATCTTCCGCCAAAGACTCAAGCATCGTTTGTTCAGACCTTATCTCTCGACCATGTACTGCATGACTCCCTTTTTTTTTATTTCTTACTCTATCAGCGGTAATATGTTGTGTATATTGTGTATATGTTGTAGTGGTTTCTTTCTTGAGACAAGTATACTTGTGTACTGTAAGTCGCTTTGGACAAGTGTCTGCAAATGCCATAAATGCAAATCTATATGTTGTTAAGACTACTTAAAAATAAATATATATAAATATACTTAACTATTGTATATTCTGACACAGCAAACTAATGGTTTGTCCCCCTGTGTGGTTATAAACAACAAGTCGATGACGTTAAAAATACACAAAATGCATTTCCAATTTCCACTATAAACAAAACATAAAAACAAGGGCTGAATTGTTATTTTCATCCATCCATCCATCCATTATCTGTACATTATATGTACGCCGCTTAATCCTCTGTAGGGTCGCGGGGGGGCTGGAGCCTATCCCAGCTGACTTAGGGCGAAGGCAGGGGACACCCTGGACAGGTCCCCAGTCTATCACAGGGCTGTTATTTTCATGTGAAAGGTAAAAACGGGAAATTTTAGGAGGTACTGCACCAATGTTGTCCAGTTTCATGTTACTGTGGACAGAATTACATTATCAATGCCAAGAAAGGGTCATTTTTGGGACATCTCCAACTACAATCACCACTTCCTGTAAGTTGTAGTTTGCTACAGAACAGCTGCCTGACTCTGGATGAAGGTGGTCGTGGTCAGACACACCACACTGCCATCTGCTGGTTAAATTCTCAAAAAAGCCAGAAAGACACCATTTAGAAATGCTGACTCTAGTGATGATAAAATGAGCTTGAGAGTTCATATATTAATGTTCTGTCATAGGAAGGATGTGTGGATATTGAGAAAAACTGAAGAAAGGTTTGTTTCCCTTTGCTCTTTCTAAAAGAACATTCACATCTGAACAAAATAACAAAATGTGTGCGTGTTCATCATCAACCTGTTTGGGTACTGACCATTAATGTGAATGAACAATGATGGGGATCTATTTAAACACAACAGTTCACTCACGGCAGTGTTTCCATCACTTTTGGGGACATTCCAGTACACTGTGTGGGCTCAGAATGCTGCAATGCTGTTTTACTGTCAAACTCCAGAAATGTTTTGTGGACTTAAAACTTTGGTGCTTTGAAAACTGAACTGTGTGCAGTGCAGTACAAGAATAAAAAGTACCTGTGCCATCTTATCACACGTATTCATGTTTTGTAAAAGTTATTGGTTCATTTTGTGATTCTTTGTGTGTTTTCAATGGTTTGTATTATTTATTTCTTGAACGTCAAATAAAACCTTAACATAATCAATAATTAATTCAAATAGTTGTAGCATGTCTGAAAATAAGGTTAAATGTCAATATTTATTGCATATATACAAATTAATTATAATATATTATTTTACTCCATTTAATGTTTTCTTTAAAACAGCCACTTTTCACTGCCTGTAATATTACATTCATTGGTTTTATTTCGTAGGCAGATACACAGTCATTCCATACCGACTCCCCTATAACTGAGAACGTTTCCTAGTTCATGTAATAAACTCTCTTGGATGAAATGGTTTGTCGTATATGAGAGTATCATCTTTCTCCCTGTGGTATGTGGGATTAGCCTAGACTTGCTTTATTGTTTTTTAATGCTACTAGTTAGTAGACCCATTCACAGTGCACTTTCAGTGCAGGAACCATGCACTGATACTTCACCTCATAACTGTGTGAAAGTTCGATACGTAGAGAAGGGACAGTTTCACTGCATCTCTGATCTGCCTCTGGAGGTCGTCTGTGTGAAGAGGGCCAACGCTGTCAGTGAAGGTGCAGTGGTGTTTTACATCACACTCCAGAGAAAAAAAACCACCTGCATGAGTTTCATTGGACGTCAACATTTTTGGTTGAAAGTCAGAAACAAATGTGCACTTTTTAAGCATTGTTTCACCTTTTATTTATTTTTACATACATATGGATGTTTGACCATTTCAACAGGGCAACACACTAGTATAACAATCACGACATGCAAGTACTTTCACCTTCCTGAAGCCAAATACTACTTAGATTTTGGGGAAAACAACCTTTATTTAGGAAAAATAAAATCAAACAAAAAAAGCAGCAAACTGATAAAGTGCATGACTTCACTCTAAGGGAAGTGTGATACAGCAGCCTCCCTGCTCACTTGGCAACAGTGTATGGCTTTTATTTACAGCATGGCCCAAATCAACCAAGACTTCAACATGCTGGACAAATCCAGGCACATCCACACTTAGGTGGCTTTGTCTCTTTCAGCAATTTCCAATTGAAAGGCAAATTGTTCCATATATACACGGTTTAGAAACCAAGATATTTGGCCACCCTTATTACATCTCATCATAGTATGTAATCTGGATTCCCGCCTCCTCCTTTGAAAGTCTTATCATATGCAATGTTGACAGAGAGACAGTTGTGCAAGTAAGTCCGGCCATCATATGCATTCAGTGCAAGACAAATATGTCACGAGCATACACTAGACACTGGAACAACCATCGACAGTGCTACCATCTCAACACTGGTGTCAAAAATTTTGGTTTGGGAAAGATTATTAGATATGTATGGAAGACAATATTACAGAAGAGAACATCTGAGTTAAAGATGCACTGATCAACTTTTCAGTTCCTATCCGATCCCAATACCTGAATTTGGATTGAATTTGAATTTAGTGAAGTTTAGTTGTTACAACTCTAGATAGGTAGGAGCAGACTGCTTTTGTAAAATCATTTTGATGTTTTTCAAACTTGAACAAATCAAGTGTGCAACAATGCATCACAAACTACTTGTAAGTAGATTGCTATGCATGGGTTCAAAAGTGATACAATAATTTTAAAGAGTGTAGTAGTAGTTGACAATCAACCCACATGCTGAATCTGGATCATGAAATCAGTGCAATATTCAAAGTAAATGAATAAAGTCTGTGTTATGATCCAATACCGTTATTGGATTGGAGCTTGGACTGGGTACTGTAGTTTGAGATGCTATTGGAGTATAGTGAGAAAATCTGGATTGTGAGTTTAACTACAAAAAGCTTATAATAAAGTAGTTCCCAGTTTGTCCCATATGAAATTCCTTCTGAACAGCATTAATCAAGTGTAAGAGCAGATTCCAACCAATAGTGTGGGGCTTTTTTACTGGCACTTTTGGGCCACATCAGACTGTGGAGCACTGATTTGCTTTTCCATTACTAGTTTCACCGTGCTGAGTTGAGCTGAGCAGTGCCCGAGATGGACTTCTAGAGTGGGGCCAAGGCACATCCACCCCACCTCTAAATGGGAAGAAGTGATGTCTCGTGTACATGGCCAACTTTGCTCACATCGCCCTCCAATACCAGCAGAAATTGAATATTGAATATTAATACCATACCAGCAGAAACTGAATATTTCTGCTGCAAGTTATTTCAGCGGGCAGTTTTTGTTTTATGCTGCCGCCGACATCCACCCTGACACAGCCCATGTGCGTTGCATGGAGTTTTACTCCTGTTGCACAGAGGTGCTTCTAGCTACAGGCTTGGGCAGTGATACACAGCAATAATGTGTGAGGTGATATATGGTTAGAAATTGGCTAAAGCAATGCAGAAAGAACTGAAGCTACTAAGAAGTCATTAAATGTAGGCATAGCTATTAATGCGTACTGTATGATGCTTAATTCTAGGAAATGGTAGGCTAGTGCTGGAAATGCCCATTAAGGTGTGTTCCCTTTTGCCAAGAAATATAATCACAAAAATGACGAAAAACTCTTTGTGATTTATAACATGAAAATAGATTTAGAAAACATGTGGGCATATAATTTCCGTTTCCCTGCTTCAGTGACTTTTGCTTGTTTATGAATGGATAACTTCCATGAGGCCCTTCTTCATAGCAGATGGACCACAGCCATTAAACTTGGCATATAATAGCCCTGATGCGATGTTTGAGTTGAAAGTTTAAGTGCCATTCTTTTAATCATCGTTGATACCACCAAATAATGCACTAAAGTGATCAGGTTGGGAACCCATGGGTTGATGCATCTTTCCTCTTGTTGTATTTAGTGTTGCTTGAAATGACCAATAATTTGACCGTAGCCATGTGATCAGTGAATGGTTTTTAGTTCATTGCTCTACTCAGCTGTCTTCCATATCATTGTTTTTGTTGTATTCATTCAAAGTTTTACAACATACCTGCTGCGAAAATTACAAATTCATATTTTTTCTCTTTATATTTACTTAATAGGGTACATGAATATTCTATCTGCAGGACTAGATAAAGGTCAAATATGTTCTAGACCCATTAGTTCTACTTCTTCTTCCCCTTTACTGTCAATGACAAAGCTAACTTCACTTGAAACTTCATTTAAAATGGCCGCCTCCACAAGCTGAGCAGGTGTGCACAGCGCTGTGGGAAAGAAAAACTCAGATAACCCAAGTTTCTCTGTCAAGACACCATACTGAGGATTTCAAGTTACTACATTTACCAACAGCACTGATTGGGATAGCCACATAAAACATTTCGGTTTTATTTTTCCTTTGAGTTACTGCTGGTCAAAACTTTGCTTATAAATTCTTGACAATAAATCTTCAAAATCAATGACAGATGTTCATCAAGATATAAGTGGTGCTTTGTTAGCAGCTATTCATCAAGAGAAATTAGTCTGATAATGACAGATCAGTTTATGTTTTGTTCTGGTAAGAATCCCTTGAATGTGGTTATTAAAGAACAGTGCCCAGGATACTCCAGTGTGGGAAATTTCATAGCGTAAATATGACTGCAGCGCTTTCTGGTGGACGCACTCTGTAATAGCAACACTAATTAAAACTGACCTCAAACCTCTTTGGCATGTCAATACTGACATCTGTCAGTGAAAAGATGACATGCTGATACACATATCTCAATCAATTATTTTACATGTCTGCAGCGGATTGTAATATTCTACTCCCTTCACTTGCATGGACCGCCTTTTACTTAAGGATGGCACTTGTCCAATGTTCAAACTGCATATACAAAATCATATCTACACAGGCCAAAGTCACAGAGTTCACTGGAATCTTAATAACAGGACAGTGTGAGGTTTCTGACAAAAGGTGGTACAAGTCATTCAACAGTGCTAGTAAGGATGTAAGGAGAGCTCAGACTGTATTTCTGCTGTGGAGTCAGATCTATCAGGTTCATTCTCATTTGCATATCAACTGAATATGAAAGTGCTAATACATGAGCATCAGGGATGCACTGAGGGGACGCCTACTTCGGATGTGGCTGCTTTTCATGTTTTGGCTTCTATTGTATAGCTGATCCTGTTTTTGATTTTTTTGTTTTAGTGTGACAAGTCTCCTGCTAAGCACAGGACTCCGTGCTGAGCTCATGTTCATGAATCGCACCACAACCTCCCAGCCCCCCCCTACCACTCATACTAGACATCCAAACTATCTCTTGTCTTCCTCCTGTTCTTTTGAGGACATTGTTGTCTCAGATGTTCCTCTGGTGTTGTTTTCATTCTCTCACATGGATGCTCCAACTGGTTTACTTGCTGTGGTGAAGGTACTGCTGGGTGAACATGTTGAGCTCACTGTCCAACCAGCCTGCCTTGTTCCTAACAATAAAAACACACAAAAAAATGTATTAATAATATCCACATTTACTGTATCGAACAAGGTGCATGTCTGAAAAGGGGTTTTTTAAACACAGGCTGATGACAATGGCTGCGTTTTGTAATTGATTCAAATGAGTGATCACAGAGGGAGTAAGATGAAACGAGTTTGTTTTCTTAACTTTACTGCCACAACAATTTTTTAACATTTGATAATGCTGGCGTCATGTTTCAGTGTGAACCAGGAAAACTTTTGTCTATGTGCATAACATTTTTTTGACAAAACACCACTTCAGGGAGTAGGCGATTTTGGCTCAGCAGAATGAGATCCAAAACAGAGAAAAATCTCAGTTTTCAATTAGCTAAGAGACCCTGCATCCTGTCCCAGAGGAAAGTTGACAGTTTTGATGGCGGGGTAAACCAAATCCCCCAAAGGAAGCCCACACAATCATGGGGAGAACAAACCTCGAACCAAGGACTTTCTTACTGCAAGGTAACAGTTGTTTGTACATGTAAGGCTGAGTGTAGTGAGGTTCTTACCGCAGCAACTTAGCTTTGCTCTGCAGGCTGTCCAGCAGCTCAATCTTGCTGTTCATGTCAGTGATCTCATCCTCAAGGTTCTGACGGGTGACATCTACCTGCTGGCAGAGCTGAGCAAACACACCGGCCAACTCCCTGACAACCACAGACAGAGGGGACACAAAGGCAACCAAGGAACATTAGACGCAAAGGCATTTAATGCTTTAATCATGAAATTAATTTGAGTTCTTCACAGTATTATTTCCAATCATGATTAAACTGACATGATAACTGAGGTGGACAGTAATGACTGTTCAACTTCAACATGCTTACTGCTGGACTTGGTGGCTACAGTTGGATCCGGTGTAGCTGACGATGAGTTGCAGCTTCTCACTAGCGTAGTCCACAAATTGTCTCTTGAAGGCCCTCTCCTTGGCCTTGGTGGTCCACGTGACCCGCTCGTAGACATAAAGGAGCCCATACAGACCCACTGACAGGGCAATCAGACGCCAGCCCACTGCCTTCCAGATCTGCACACAAAAAAAAACTTCAGGGGTAACTGAGCCAATTGTGGGGTTTTTTTTTTGGTGCATGACATGTTATATATTTACTCTCTGTAACAAATTTGTTGATGCTCAGTTGGGAAGCAATGGCACGGCTATGAAGTGCCAAATACAGTTATGTGTTCAGTATTGAATTTATTATAGGTCTTCTGAAAATGTGACAAAAACTGCTGGATCATAAATGTACATACAGTAATTCTAATTATTATTTTTTCTTTGTCCATGTGATCAGCAGTAAACTTCAGTCAGCTTTAAGGTTCTGCAACTGTGCCATGCACTTTATACTTAAACAGTTGTTTGTATAGTTGATCTTCGGAGCTGTAACTGCATTGAAATGGCTCCAAGTGATCCTTAGACTGTGATATTTAAGTTTTTGTGGCCGAGTCTAATGGCTGTATCAACCAGGTCCTATTAACATGGGCCCAGAAAAGTCACCAGTTGTTATCATTCAGATAAAAGTTAAGAGGCCACAATACGATGAACGTTTGATTTCAGAGGACCTACATTAAATTCATTACTGAATCAAAATACACTCATTCCATCACAGAAAAAAGAGAGCTATAGAAATCATTGGTACTCGAAGACTGCCATGATGTACAGTTTTGGTCAAGGGTTTACATCCACTTTTAAAGAACATGTATATGTACAGATTTCTAGTGTTCCCACCTTGCCTAAAATGTTCATTTCTACAGACTTTATGGCACAACACAACCATCGCCCCTTCTATTTTGTCCTACCCATCGCTTTCGTATGTTCATGTTGAGGTTGTGTATCTTGATTCTTGTTGGTATAGAGCAACAAGAGGTGTTAGAGCTACATGGCCCCAAGAATGGAAATTTTTCAAAGGCACACTTAAAACTGAGTGTTATGAAACTTTAGTCATATCAATGTCTTTGGGTCCTTTTTTTATAACAAGGATACAAGAATCACGACTAGTTTGCCAATTTTTCAAATATATATTTGTGTTTTAATACGTTTTATGATGGAATTATATATAATTCTTGTTTATACTATGTTTTCTGAACTGAATCATCATTATTCTAATCAAATTTAAAGAAAAAAAGAAAACAAAACTCAAGGTTAGCTTACAAGCTTTTGCAAGAGTTTTCAACCACATCTCACTCTTTCCTCTTCCCTTCATCACATTTGACCTATGTCTTTGGTCCTTACCATCAGTACATCCCGAAATCTGATCTAATGTGAGTGTGCATGTGTGTGTACTCACCACGCCACCAACCACCAGGACGCCCATAGAAGTACGGGAGGTAAGGGAGGCAAGACCCGTCACCATGGAGACCATCAGCTCTTCCTGGGTCATGGAACTTTGTGGAAATGGAGGCATGCTGGTGCTGACTGGAGTCAGGGCCATGGTCCGAGGGACCTGCAGGGAGAACACAGCTGAGAACAGCACAGAGCAAAGGGACTGACCTGGAGAGCTGCTGGCAGTCCGGCCTACATGTGAAAGCGTTCTTGGATGAGATACTGAAGCCAGAATTGCTCAGAATGAGATTAAATGCCTGCGAGGCATCAGAGAAAGATAGTAAACATTGAAGTTAACACAGAACAAATATCTACCTATTAAATAAAACCACTGAATTTAATATTACTGGTGAAAATAAAAAAGGTCTATCTTTATAATAAAGGATTATTACGCATCTTTAATATTGTATTGTACATATGCAATGAATATAATAACACTTTCACATTATAAAAGATTGAGGGAAAATCCAAATGATCCAACAGTTAAAATATATTTTCAGCTCCGAAGCTATACTATAGATCTGTGGCACTCAATTTATTACACCAGACCAAATAACTTAGATAGAATCATATTAATACTACACAGCATCAACATCATCCTTCACTGATTCCTTATTTGGGTAAAAAATGATTTTTTATTAATTTGATTACTGTGATAACATTGTGCAACAACTATTCAGATGACTATATACTGAACATTATCTTTAGGGTGTCTTTTATGTTCAGGACAAATCGGCCCATTCCAGTGAGAAATAAGCAACTAATCAAGTTTAAAATAAACATACAAAGAAACACAGAAATGATCAAATTTAGCTCTGAGGGCCGAACTTCAAATTTTTTGTTGGTATATAATGGCCCATGTTTTAACAGTGAATTGCAGTAACGTTCACAGATTAACAAATGGGTATAAATCAAAACAATCCTACCAAACCCGAACTGACACTGCAATGTAGTCAATACTGAACATGATACATTCAAACGGAAACGAATGATTTACAACATGAGACTTTTCTGGATCTGACTTTACACAGAAAAAAAGAGCTGTCCCCCAACTCTTGGGGGACAGGCCGACAAATGTATTGGGAAAAACATCATAAATCAGTTAGGTCTGCAATAGGGAGTTTATGTTCCTGAAGGCGTTACCTGGTCGTTATAGCCCATGAGGGCTCGCCGGGTGTTCTTGGGCCCCAGGAAGCGGTTGACCAGCATTGTCCAGCCAAGAGAGAAGTGGAAGCTGATGTCCTCCTGAAAGTCACTGCAAAGCTTGTCGCAGGCCAGGTCATAACTGAGGCTGAAGCACTGACGAGGAACCAGCTTGTCCACCTGCTCTCTGACTGGGCTGGGAAGCAGAGGCTTAAGACCCTCTGCATACAAACATGGATAGCAAACATTCAAATGTGTGTGGCTTGATGAAGAGATATTCAGTGGTACAAAGCATGCTTACACACATTTCCACTTAGGGATAATACAGTCAACCTATTACAGTGGGTGAATTTAACACTGTTAGACCCATTAATAGACAGATCTACCACTTTAGGCAATATCAGACCATGGCATTCAGCATCAGTTTTAATATATAATTATCACCCACCATCATTGGTCATCACTGACAAAGTTCATAAGTAAGGTCTTAGCATAGAGAATTGAAGCAGTCATTCCCTCTCTCAAACATCCCAATCAGACAGGTTTCATTAGAGGAAGACATACAGCCATTAAAACTGTCTGGAGTCTGGAGATATGAGAAAAAGGTGGACTTAGCAGAGAGGAAGAAAGGCTGACCTGGGAGCTGTATCATTCAAATTTTCTTACTGTGTTGCAGCCCTGAATTCAAAGCCCCTCCCACAGAAGAGCATGCTGTGCACAAGCTGGCTTGTAACCACGGTAACAGAGGAAGCCAGATAATCAAGACGGTGCGTTCAAAATAACAACAACAACATAACCCCTGATTGTTCTATTTCTGACCAATACAAATAAATTACAAAGATGGGTACCCCATGCCGATCAGTGTATCCTGAGTAACAAACACTATTCCTCACATCGTGGTAGACGAAGATAGCAGCTTATCATTACCCAGTGCAACATTTTTTTGCTGAAGCATGAGTAACGTTATTTCTCTAAACCAATTCAACCACTTCAGAGCGTACTGTTGGGACCCACAGATGAAGTCATTCATTGCGGATTTCAAATGGTCTCTGAACTGAACTCAGTGTCCCAGAATTCCCCATTCTTCACACCTAGATGCAAAATTCAGGATTGAGCTGCTGTTGGTCAGGGTGACAGACCCCCTGCTGATCAGGTAGTCAAAACTCTAGCACCTTCCTTGTTCTCTCTCTCACTCGACACCCTGTACTTTTTCAACTTTGGATCTTCAAGGGCTCCTCTCCACCTCCCCCCACAGGGCTGCCAGCCCTCAAGATCTCTTTTTCTGGGCCCAACAAGCTGGGGAGAGCTGCAAGTGCATTAGCAGCAGGCCCAGAGAACTTCTCCTCACTGCAGCTACATGAGGTTCTGCCAATCTGACGATCTGCGGAACACCAAGCAGGTTAGCACTGAGCTCCTTGCAAAGGAAAGGAGCGACCAGTTTCCTCCTCTGCCGATTTTCATCAAACCTTGCACAGCAAGAACAGCACTGTTCAACATTGGAACCCCAACCTTCTCCTGTAACCATCAGCACCTTTTCTTCAAAGACTGGTAACGTTGAACTGGGCTTAGATAGCACTGCATCGCACGGCTTTCATCTTTGTGTTAAATAAAAGACTTATGAACCTTCTTGCTATCTATTTAATATGGTACAAGAGTGAATGTTGCCAACCTCTATACCACCAAGAACTCCAAAAAATCCTTCAACCATTACAGCTGTTATGATACATTTGGTTCTAGTAATTAAGTTAATTATTAATCAGCGTTATAGACAGTTTAGTACCTTTTTATGAGACTGATTTGGTAAATTTTTTCTGTTTTCCCTTCTTCAAGGTGGTGATCTAATGTAAATTTGATCATATTTATTATGATTAATAATTATCCCCGATAATCATTAATTATTATTGATAGCCGAATTTAACCTGAATCTTCCTTTAATTGTATCATAAACACTACTTAATTGTGCCTTGTATGAATTGAATTTTTAAACAGCTATCTTATTCTACTGTCAGATTGACAATTTTAGCAAATATAACCAAAAAATGGTTACAGACTACAGCTTTTAAACTCAGAAACTACTAAACCTGATGTAGTTTTCCAATAACCCGAAATTCTACACAGTATCATTTGACTTGATATGGAAAGAGCATTCAATAGGGTTGAGTAGAAATTCATATTTGCAGCTTGACGAAAAAATGGGTTTGGAGAGTCATTTTTTAATTAGATATTTCACAAAATGTCCCTCTGCACCAGGCAAATATGTCTCTTTCCATTATTCACTGAACTTTAAGCTACTGCAATATGCTAAAACTATTACATCAAAAGGTATTCAAACAACCACCACAGAACACACCAAACAAAATTGTGCTTTACGCAGATGATGTGTTATTAGTACCTCAGAACGCTCACCAATCCCTCCAAGAATGCTTTCCTGATATAAAATCTGTCTAACCTCAACTCTGATCCCTTAGTGGAAAGCATTTCATGACCCTCAGGTACCCTATCAGTCCGCTCACCAAATAGGAACAACTTTGGAGTCAATAACGCATTAAACTGAATTACCTGGATCAATGGAGGAATCAAACACTATTATAATGGGCAATAACTCAGCAAATTTTATCCAACAGTACAAGCAATTGGCAAGTGTGAAAGGGGAAATAATAAACACTTCGTAAACTGGTGGATGGTTGTGATCAGTTGTCTGGTGTAAACAAAAGAACCATTACCGATCATGTCAGTTTGTGTGCCCTGCAGGGCACTGGTGATGGAGGTGGAGCACCTCTCTGACATGTTCTTGCCCAGGCCCTCCTCTATGTGCCGGTGGAGCTCCTAGAACAAAAGAAAACAGTCACAACAAAGAAACAGCCAGAGAACTCAACTGCTGCAGTTTAGTTACTTACAAGGCCACTATTGCTGAGTCATGAGTGAGTGACAACTGAGCCACAATGACTAATGCTAAAATAAGATGGCCATCATAAATTCAGATTTCTTTCTCCCTGTTGCTTAACATCCCCTAAACCTGTACAGTGTGGGTCAAGGGTTAAAATAACAGATTTCGAATTACCTCTGATAAGAAATTGGTGTGTTAACAACACACCATCACTACAGTTAATGTATGGAAGTTTGTATAACCAGATTTGAAGGATACACAACTGGGAGAGACTGTGAGGCACATCTGAGGCACATCTGTTCATCAGACAGTACTGAGGCAGACAGCGGGTCCATCTCATTTCTCTTATTTGTCATTTTCTGGCTCTTTGATTCTCATTTGAATTGGAAGTAGTTTCTGTCGGCCATCTCGGAGGCTGTCCCAAAGCTCTTATTTGCGCTCCAAGGAGCAAGAATCAAGAACAGAGGAGCGACCTCTGGGGAGCAATGAGCGAGAACACATCGGAGCAGTCTTCACAAAAGTCTTTATGCAGCGGACCAGACTGATACATCACAACATAAGCTGAGTTTCAAATGGAGTGAAAACTGATTAAACTGAAGTGTGTCACCATAAATTTTTAAGTTTGGTTGGCTTTCTGATTCACCAAATGAGTTCAAATGTGTCAGCCCAATTGCTGTTGAAAAAAAGAACCACCCACTAATTTATCAGAAACCTTTTTCTTTCCATGATTCGTTCAGCCTAAGTGAGGCTGATCCAAAGTGAGCACCAGGTTTGATAGGTCACATGCCCAACTTGCCCTGAAACACCTGACTTAAAAATAGTACCCAGTGTTCAGAAGACACCATAATCACATTGATTATTCATTTAATAATTCAGACTCTGGTTATCACCACTGGTGATAACTGAGGATGTACATGACTTATAAGACCGATCAGAATTTTGAGTGCAACTCAATGAAAATGAAGTAGGGAAAAGTGATGAATGCCACAAATTCTTTTAAATAGCTCATCTCTGTTTGTAGAACTGGTCCTTGCACACAGTCATGACTCTAGATTGTTGAAGTTGCCACTCCTATTAATAGACTTTCAAATAATACTTGTTAATACTTTGGTCATCCAAGGGCTCTGCATCTGTACTACAAAGCATGTACATTTGGTCTTTGGGTGAGGTCAGACTTAGACTTTCTGCTTTTTTTGGCCTGTATTGATACTACTTGTCAAAATCACATAGAAAAGCTCAGGTACAGCAACATCGTTGGCAGCTTCTGTGCTGGTTAAAAGAGACTGCAGAGCTGAATGAGTACATCATGACTCCCTCTAGACTGCTCTTAGATAACACAGATTATATGGGCTTTATACAGGCTCAGTGAGTTGTCACAAGGCCAGATCTAAGCTTTGCACTTGAGGGTGGAAACCATTACCATGTCATCCTGTTGGAAGCAGGAATCTCAGGATACACACACAGCAGAATTATCACATTCATAATCAGGATTATACTTAGTCTTGTTTTAAGTCAGATATAACACTGATATAAATGTGACACTATAAATTAGAGACCCTAGGCAGCCACACGGACAGTGTGGAACACACAGGGTCTTACTGGCTGAGGGGGGAATGTTATTCTGTTTTTCAGATTCCTCCATGTCTGCCCTGGAACTTTTAAACAGCAGAGGAAACACAAAAAGTAACAACATCGTCATTCCTTATGTTGGTCTGGTCGGTATGTAACGCTGTTACTGTGATGATAAATAACACTTAAATATTGAATCTGTGTCTATAATAATCACACCCTAACATGTAAATGTGACATTGGTTCATCTAATCTAATAATCTAATTCTAAATATGGACAACTGACTGCATAATATACAGTATGAATCAGAAACAGAAATACTTTATTGATCCAGGATGAGAAATTGCAGCGTTACAGCTGCTCCCATTCAAAGTCAAGGATATTCAGATGAATACTAGCAGTAGTAGTAGTAGTAGTAGTAGTAGAGATAGTAATAATAATAATAATAATAATAATGATGATGATGATGATGATGATGATGATGATGATGATGATGATGATGTCAAGATTTAGGTATTATACACAGATTCAATATTAAACTGTCATGTATCATCACAGTAACAGTGTTACATACATTGGCAGCTGTAAACACATAAAAACATAATAACCGGTTTGGTGCCAACCTGTATACTGAACATATAAGGAGTAGCTAACATTTATAATCTTCAGAGAACATTACAGATGTTGTTTTTGTTTCCTATCTGTTTCCTGAATATATCCATACGAGTGTGAATATGTAAATGAGACATTAACTCATGGCACTATAGAAGGAGCTTT
>JARJLU010017938.1:0-15837 GCA_030272975.1 Sparidentex hasta | reverse complement strand
CATCTGCCTTATACATCTTGTTGTTCCTTATTAGTATTGTTTTTTATGTTCCCCTACTTGGGTTTTCTTTTTCTTCATTAGGGTTAGGGTTAGGGTTTGATGTTGGCTTTGATGTTGACTTTGATGTTGACATTGATGTAGACTGTGATGTTGATTGAGCTGTTGACTTTGAGGTAGACTGTGATGTAGACTGTGATGTAGGCTTTGATGTTGGCTTTGATGTTGATTATGATGTTGACTTTGAGGTAAAGTGTGATGTTGACTGTGATGTTGACTGTGATGTAAACTGTGATGTAGAATGTGATGTTGACTTTGAGGTTTACTTTGATGTAGACTGTGATGTTGACTCTGTTGTAGACTGTGAAGTTGAATTTGATGTAGACACTGATGTAGACTGTGATGTTGATTGAGATGTTGACTTTGAGGTCGACGGTGATGTAGCCTTTTATGTTGGCTTTGATGTAGAATGTAATGTAGACTGTGATGTTGACTGTGATGTAGACTGTGATGTAGGGTTTGATGTTGGCTTTGATGTTGGCTTTGATGTAGAATGTAATGTTTACTGTGATGCTGACTGTGATGTAGACTGTCATGTAGACTGTCATGTAAATTGTGATGTTCACTCTGGTGTAGGCTTTGATGTTGGCTTTGATGTTGTCTTTGATGTTGGCTTTGATGTTGACTTTGATGTTGACATTGATGTAGATTGTGATGTTGATTGAGATGTCGACTTTGAGGTAGACTGTGATGTAGTCTGTGATGTAGACTGTGATGTCAGCTTTGATTTTGGCTTTGATGTTGATTGTGATGTTGACTTTGAGGTAGACTGTGATGTTGACTGTGATGTTGAATGTGATGTATATGTGTGTAATGTGATCTTACTTTGATGTTGACTTTGATGTTGACCTTGATGTAGGCTGTGATGTTGATTTTGAGGTAGACCGTAATGTAGCTTGTGATGTAAACTATGATGTTTAGTTCGATGTAAACTGTGATGTTGACTGTGATGTTGACTTTGATGTACACTGTGATGTTGACTGTGTTGTAGACTGTGATCTTGAATTTGATGTAAACACTGATGTAGACTGTGATGTTGACTGAGATGTTGACTTTGAAGTAGACGGTTATGTAGACTATGGTGTGGGCTTTGATGTAGGCTTTGATGTTGAATGTAATGTTGACTGTGATGTAGACTGTGATGTATACTGTGATGTAGGCTTTGATGTTTGCTTTGATGTTGGCTTTGATGTTGACTTTGATGTTGGCTTTGATGTTGACTTTGATGTTGGCTTTGATGTTGACTTTGATGTAGGCTGTGATCTTGATTGTGATGTTGATAGTGATGTTGACTTTGAGGTAGACTGTGATGTTGACTGTGATGTTGAATGTGATGTATATGTGTGTAATGTGATCTTACTTTGATTTTGACTTTGATGTTGACCTTGATGTAGGCTGTGATGTTGATTTTGAGGTAGACCGTAATGTAGCTTGTGATGTAAACTATGATGTTTAGTTCGATGTAGACTGTGATGTTGACTGTGATGTTGACTTTGATGTACACTGTGATGTTGACTGTGTTGTAGACTGTGATCTTGAATTTGATGTAAACACTGATGTAGACTGTGATGTTGACTGAGATGTTGACTTTGAAGTAGACGGTTATGTAGACTATGGTGTGGGCTTTGATGTAGGCTTTGATGTTGAATGTAATGTTGACTGTGATGTAGACTGTGATGTATACTGTGATGTAGGCTTTGATGTTTGCTTAGATGTTGGCTTTGATGTTGACTTTGATGTTGGCTTTGATGTTGACTTTGATGTTGGCTTTGATGTTGACTTTGATGTAGGCTGTGATCTTGATTGTGATGTTGATAGTGATGTTGATTTTGGGGTAGACTGTGATATAGATTGTGATGTAGATTGTGATGTAATCTATGATATTGAGTTCGATGTAGACTATGATGTAGACACTGATGTAGACTGTGATGTAAACTATGATGTTGACTTTGATCTTCATTGTGATGTTGATTGTGATGTTGACTTTGAGGTAGACTGCGATGTTAATCTTGATGTTGACTGTGATGTAAACTGTGATGATGAATTTGATGTAGACACTGACGTAGACTGTGATGTTGATTGAGATGTTGACTTTGAGGTGGACGGTTATGTAGACTTTGATGTAGGCTTTGATGTTGGCTTTGATGTAGAATGTAATGTTGAATGTGATGTAGACTGTGATGTAGACTGTGATATGGGCTTTGATGTTGGCTTTGATGCTGGCTTTGATGTTGGCTTTGATGCTGGCTTTGATGTTGGCTTTGATGTAGAATGTAATGTTGACTGTGATGCTGACTGTGATGTAGGCTTTGATGTTGACTTTGAGTTTGACTTTGATGTAGACTGTGATGATGAATTTGATGTAGACACTGATGTAGACTGATGTTGATTGAGATGTTGATTTTGAGGTAGACGGTTATGTAGACTTTGATGTAGGCTTTGATGTTGGCTTTGATGTATAATGTAATGTTGAATGTGATGTAGACTGTGATGTAGACTGTGATATGGGCTTTGATGTTGGCTTTGATGCTGGCTTTGATGTTGGCTTTGATGCTGGCTTTGATGTTGGCTTTGATGTAGAATGTAATGTTGACTGTGATGCTGACTGTGATGTAGGCTTTGATGTTGACTTTGAGTTTGACTTTGATGTAGACTGTGATGATGAATTTGATGTAGACACTGATGTAGACTGATGTTGATTGAGATGTTGATTTTGAGGTAGACGGTTATGTAGACTTTGATGTAGGCTTTGATGTTGGCTTTGATGTATAATGTAATGTTGAATGTGATGTAGACTGTGATGTAGACTGTGATATGGGCTTTGATGTTGGCTTTGATGCTGGCTTTGATGTTGGCTTTGATGCTGGCTTTGATGTTGGCTTTGATGTAGAATGTAATGTTGACTGTGATGCTGACTGTGATGTAGGCTTTGATGTTGAATTTCATGTTGGGTTTGATGTTGACTGTGATGTTGATGTTGATTTAGGTTCTGATGTAGGCTTTGATGTTGGCTTTGATGTAGGCTTTGAATTTGTCGTCGATGTAGGCTGTGATGTTGATTGTGATGTAGATTGTGATGTGAACTATGATGTAGATTTTGATGTAAACCATGATGTTGAGTTCGTTGTAGACTGTGATGTTGACACTGATGTTAACTGTGATGTTGTCTTTAATGTTAATTGTGATGTTGACTTTGAAGTAGACTGTGGTGTTAACTGTGATGTAGACTGTGATATAGGCTTTGATGTTGGCTTTGATGTTGGATTTGATGTTGGATTTGATGTTGACTTTGATGTTGATGTTGATGAAGGCTATGATGTAGGTTTTGATGTTGGCTTTGATGTTGGCTTTGATGTTGACTTTGATGTTGATGTTGATGTAGGCTATGATGTAGACTTTGATGTTGGCTTTGACTTTGTTGTAGGCTGTGATCTTGATTGTTATGTTGATAGTGATGTTGATTTTCAGGTAGACTGTTATGTAGATTGTGATGTAAACTATGATGTTGAGTTCGATGTAGGCTGTGATGTAGACTGTCATGTAAACTTTGATGACAACTCTGATGTTGACTGTGTTGCAGACTGTGATGATGACACTGATGTAGACTGTGATGTAAACTATGATGTTGACTTTAATGTTCATTGTCATGTTGATTGTGATGTAAACTCTGATGTACACTGTGATGTTGACTTTGAGTTTGACTTCGATGTAGACTGTGATGTTGACTCTGTTGTAGACTGTGATGTTGAATTTGATGTAGACACTGATGTAGACTGTGATGTTGACTGAGATGTTGATTTTGAAGTTGATGGTTATGTATACTATGATGTAGATTGTGATGTAGGCTTTGATGTTGACGTTGATGTAGACTGTGATGTAGGCTTTGATGTTGGCTTCGGTGTTGACTTTGATGTTGTCGTCGATGTAGGCTGTGATGTTGATTGTGATGTAGATTATGATGGAAACTATGATGTAGATTGTGATGTAAATTATGCTTTGATGTTGGCGTTGATGTTGACTGTGATGTAGGCTTTGATGTTGGCTTTGATGTTGGTTTTCATGATGACTTTGATGTTGTCGTCGTAGACTGTCGTGTAAATTGTAATGTTGACTGTGATGTTCACTGTGATGTAGGCTATGATGTAGACTGTTATGTAGGCTTTGATGTTGAATTTGATGTTGATCTAAGCCATGATGTAGACTTTGATGTTGGCTTTGATGTTGGCTTTGATGTAGAATGTATTGTTGACTGTGATGCTGACTGTGATGTACACTGTGATGTAGGCTTTGATGTTGGCTTTGATGTTGGCTTTGATGTTGACTGTTATGTTGATTTTGATTTAGGCTATGATATAGGCTTTGATGTTGGCTTTGATGTAGGTTTTGATGTTGACTTTGATATTGGCTTTGATGTTGACTTTGATGTTGATGTAGGCTGTGATCTTGATTGTGATTTGTATTTTGAGGTAGACTGTGATGTAGATTGCTATGTAAACTATGATGTTGAGTTTGATGTAGACTTTGATGTAGACTTTGATGTAGACTGTCATGTAAATTGTAATGTTAACTGTTATGTAGGCTTCAATGTTGGCTTTGTTGTTGTCTTTGATGTTGGCTTTGATTTTGATTTGATGTTGACATTGATGTAGACTGGGATGTTGATTGAGATGTTGACTTTGAGGTAGTCTGTGATGTAGGCTTTGATGTAGAATGTAATGTTGGCAGTGATTTTGAATGTGATGTAGAATGTGATGTAGACTGTGATATAGGCTTTGATGTTGGCTTTGATGTTGGCTTTGACGTTGATGTTGATGTAAGCTGTGATGTTGATAGTGATGTTGATTTTGAGGTAGACTGTGATCTACCTTGTGATGTAAAATATGATGTTGAGTTTGATTTAGACTGTGATGTAGACCGTCGTGTAAACTGTGATGTTGACTCTGATGTTGCCTGTGATGTTGACTCTGTTGTCAACTGTCATCTTGAATTTGATGTAAACACTGATTCAGACTGTGATGTTGATTGAGATGTTAACTTTGAGGTAGACTGTGATGTAGACTGTGATGTAGGCTTTGATGTCGGCTTGGATGTTGACTGTGATGTTGACTGTGATGTTGAATGTGATGTAGACTGTGATGTACGCTTTGATGTTGGCTTTGATGTTGAGTTGGTGTTGACTTTGATGTTGACTTTGATGTTGACGTAGGCTATGATGTAGGCTTTGATGTTGGCTTTGATGTTGGCTTTGTGTTGATGTTGATGCGGGCTGTGATGTTGATAGAGATGTTCGTGATATTGATTTTGAGGTTGATTGTGATGTTGACTGTGATGTCTATTTTGACACTGATGTAGAATATAATGTTAACTGTGATTTAGACTGTGATGTAGACTGTGATGTAGGCTTTGATGTTGACTGTGATGTCTATTTTGACACTGATGTAGAATGTAATGTTGACTGTGATTTAGACTGTGATGTAGACTGTGATGAAGGCTTTGATGTTGGCTTTGATGTTGACGTTGATGTAGGCTATAATGTAGGCTTTGATGTTGGCCTTGATGTTGACTTTGATGTTGATCTAGGCTATGATGTTGGCTTTGATGTTGGCTTTTAATGTAGAATGTATGTTGATTGTGATGCTGACTGTGATGTAGACTGTGATGTAGTCTTCTGTTGCCTTGATGTTGGCTTTGATTTTTACTGTGATGTTGCCAACATCAAAACCTACATCATAGCCTACATGAACATCAACATCACAGTCAACATTACATTCTACATCAAAGCCAACATCAAAGCCTACATCACATTCTACATCAAAGTCAACATCACAGTTTACATCACAGTCTACATCAGTGTCTACATCAGTGTCAACATCATTGTCTACAAATCAGTCAATATCAGAGTCGATATCACAGTTTACATCACAGTCTACATCGCAGTCTACAGTGAACTCAACAACATAGTTTACATCACAGTCTACATCACAGTCTACAGTGAACTCAACAACATAGTTTACATCACGATCTACATCACAGTCTACCTCAAAATCAACATCACTATCAACATCACAATCAACCTCAAAATTAACAACACTAACATCACTATCAACATCACAATCAACCTCAAAATCAACATCACTAACATCACTATCAACATCACAATCAACATCACAGCCTACATCAACATCAACGCCAACATCAAAGCCAACATCACAGTCTACATCACAGTGAACATCAGAGTCCACATTACATTCTTCATCAAAGCCTACATCACAGTCTACATAACCGTGTAACTCAAAGTCAAAATCTCAATCAACATCACAGTCTACATCAGTGTCTACATCAAATTCAACTTCACAGTCTACAACAGAGTCAACATCACAGTCTACATCAAAGTACACCTCAAAGTCAACATCACAGTCTACATGACAGTTCACATCACAGTCAACATCACTGTGTAGCTTAAGGTCAATATCACAATCAACATCAAAGCCAACATCAAAAGCCTACATCACAGTCTACATCACAGTCTACATCACAGTCTACCTCAAAGTCAACATCTCAATCAACATCACAGTCTACATCAATGTCAACATCAAAGTCAACATCAAAGCCAACATCAAAGCCAACATAAAAGCCTACATCACAGTTTACATCACAGTCAACATTACAATTTACATCACAGTCTACATCGAACTCAACATCATAGTTTACATCACAATCTACATCACAGTCTACCTCAAAATAGACATCACAAACAACATCACAGACTACATCAACATCAAAGTGAACATCAAAGCCAACATCAAAGTCAACATCAAAGCCTACATCACAGTCTACATCACAGTTTAGATCACAGTTAACAACACAATCAACATGACATTCTACATCAAAGCCCACGTAAAAGCCTACATCACAGACTACATCACCCTCTACCTCAAAGTCAACATCTCAATCAACATCACACTCTACAACAGTGTCAACATCACAGTCTACATCAAAGTAAACCTCATAGTCAACATCACATTCTACATCACAGTCAACATCACAGTCAACATTACATTCTACATTAAAGCCAACATCAAAGCCTACATCACAGTCTACATCAGCGTATACCTAAAAGTCAACATCTCAATCAACATCACAGTCTACATCAGTATCTACATCAAATTCAACTTCACAGTCTACAACAGAGTCAACATCACAGTCAACATCAAAGTCAACCTCAAAGTCAACATCAAAATCAACATCAAAGCCAACATCAAAGCCTACATCACAGTCTACATCACAGTCTACATCACAGTCTACATCAATGTCAACATCAAAGTTAACATCAAAGCCAACATCAAACTCAACATCAAAGCAAACATCATAGCCTACATCACAGTCTACATGACAGTCTACATGACAGTCAACATCACAGTCAACATTACAATTCACATGACAGTCTACATCACAGTCTACATCGAACTCAACATCATAGTTTACATCACAATCTACATCACAGTCTACCTCAAAATAGACATCACAATCAACATCACAGCCTACATCAACATCAAAGTCAACATCAAAGCCAACATGAAAGTCAGCATCAAAGCCTAGATCAAAGCCAACATCAAAGCCTACATCATAGCCTAAATCAATGTTAACATCAAAGCCAACATCAAAGCCAACATCAAAGCCTACAACACAGTCTACATCACAGTCAATATCACAATCAACATTACATTCTACATCAAAGCCAACATCAAAGCCTACAACCTAGCATATATCAACATCAACATCAAAGCCAACATCAAGCCAACATCAAGCCTACATCATAGCCTACATCAACGTCAACATCAAATTCAACATCAAAGCCAACATCAAAGCCTACATCACAGTCTACATCACAGTCTACATCACAGTCAACGTCACAATCAACATTACAATCAACATTACATTCTACATCAAAGCCAACATCAAAGCCTACATCACAGTCTACAACACCCTCCACCTCAAAGTCAACATCTCAATCAACATCACAGTTGACATCAGTGTCTACATCAAATTCAACATCACAGTCTACAACAGAGTCAACATCACAGTCTACATCAAAGTAAACCTCATAGTCACCATCACATTCTACATCACAGTTTACATCACAGTCAAAATCACAGTCAACATCACAATCAACATCACAGTCTACATCACAGTCTGCCTCAAAGTCAACAGCTCAATCAACATCGCAGTCTACATCAATGTCAACATCAAAGTCAACATTAAAGCCAACATCAAAGTCAACATCAAAGTCAACATCAAAGCCAATATCAAAGCCTACATCACAGTAAACATCACAGTCAACATCACAATTTACATGACAGTCTACATCGTAGTTTACATCTCAATCTACATCATAGTTTACATCACAATCTAAATCACAATCAACATCACAGCCTACATCGATGACAACATCAAAGTCAACATCAAAGCCAACATCAAAGCTTACATCACAGTCTACATCACAGTCTACGTCAAAGTCAACATAACAGTTTATATCACAGTCTACATCAGTGTCTACATCAGTGTCAACATGATAGTCTACATCACAGTCTACATCGAACTCAACATCACAGTTTACATCACAATCTACATGACAGTCTACCTCAAAATCAACATCACTATCAACATCATAATCAAGATCCCAGCCCAAATCAACGTCTACATCAAATTCAACATCAAAGCCAACATCAAAGCCTACATCGCAGTCTACATCACCGTCTACATCAAAGTCAACATCACAGTTTACATCACAGTCTACATCAGTGTCTACATCAGTGTCAACAACACTGTCTACAACACAGTCAACATCACAGTCAATATCAGAGTCGACATCACAGTTTACATGACAGTCTACATCACAGTCTACAGCGAACTCAACAAAATAGTATACATCACAATCTACATCACAGTCTACCTCAAAATCAACATCGCTATCAACATCACAGCCTACATCAACATCAAAGTCAACATCAAAGCCAACATCAAAGTCAACATCGAAGCCCACATACAAGCCAACATCAAAACCTACATCATAGCCCAAATCAACGTCAACATCACAGTCAACATCAAAGCCAACATCAGAGCCAACATCAAAGACAACATCAAAGCCAACATCAAAGCCTACATCACAGTCTACATCAAAGTCAGCATCACAGTCAACATTACATTTTACATCAAAGCCTACATCAAAGCCAACATCAAAGCCTACATCATAGCCTAGATGAACATCAACATCAAAGTCAACATCATAGCTTACATCAACGTCAACATCAAATTCAACATCAAAGCCAATATCAAAGCCTACATTACAGTCTACATCACAGTCTACCTCAAAGTCAACATCTCAATCAACATCACTGTCTACATCAATGTCAACATCAAAGCCAACATCAAAGTCAACATTAAAGCCAACATCAAAGCCTACATCACAGTCTACATCACAGTCTTCATCACAGTTAACATCACAGTCAACATTACAATTTACATGACAGTCTACATGACAGTCTACATCGATCTCAACATCATAGTGTACATCACAATCTACATCACAGTCTACCTCAAAATAGACATCACAATCAACATCACAGCCTACATCAACATCAAAGTCAACATCAAAGTCAACATCAAAATCAACATCAAAGCCAACGTCAAAGCCTACATCACAGTCTACATCACAGTCTACATCACAGTGTACCTCAAAGTCAACATCTCAATCAACATCACAGTCTATATCAATGTCAACATCAAAGTTAACATCAAAGCCAACATCAAACTCAACATCAAAGCAAACATCAAAGCCTACATCACAGTCTACATGACAGTCTACATGACAGTCAACATTACAATTCACATGACAGTCTACATCACAGTCTACATCGAACTCAACATCATAGTTTACATCACAACCTACATCACAGTCTACCTCAAAATAGACATCACAATCAACATCACAGCCTACATCAACATCTACATTCTACATCAAAGCCAACATCAAAGCCTACATCACAGTCTAGATCACCCTCTACCTCAAAGTCAACATCTCAATCAACATCACAGTTTACATCAGTGTCTACATCAAATTCAACATCACAGTCTACAACAGAGTCAACATCACAGTCAACATCAAAGTAAACCTCAAAGTCAACATTGTTGAAGAAAATCATTCAAGTCCTGTTGAGCAGTTTGCTGTGGTGATGCGTTTATTTAAAGAATACCGGTAAACTGGTGAACCGACAGGCACAGAGCAGGTCTGAGCCGGTGAGTCGACCCAGATCAAGTGAAACAGTCATATTTCATACAGTCAGAACAAAGAGCGGGGAAGGGCACGTTCAAACAAAAGGTAAACAAAAGGCACGCAAAAAGGAGGATTATTGGTGGAGCAGGTTGGGTCACGGTGGAGTACATGATTTAGATCAGGAGAATAACTGTCAAAGTTCCAAATCCAAACACAAGTTCAAAAATTCAATAACCAAAGGACCCTAGTATTTCCTTAATCCAGTCAATCAAACCAGGGGTAAGGTGAAGAAAATGTCTTGGCGATGTTATGCAAATAGATGCTAATTTCTTGTAATATGGCATTTTTGGTCAGGTATAGATGTACATTCAGCAACATTCAACATTCAGTTCCAATTACAGCACAAGTTCTTCCTCGAGAGGCCAATAAGCAGTCCAGTGCAGCTCGATTTTGTAAAATCATCATTCTTGCAGCAGTCATTTCTTGTGAGAGCATGGACATGCCTTTTGCAGTGGAGTTTGCAAGATCTTCCACAGCATGGGAGAGGTCTCTTATTTTGGCATCACATGACCATCACATGACATACTCCAGACCCTTGGGTAAAGGTATGGAGCAATGATTTTTCACTGGATGGATTGAGACATGTACAGCGCTCCTTGGTGGAATTGAAGTGAAATATGTGACAAGTGTCACAGGATGAAGCAGGCAGAGCCATCAGTGGGAGTCCTTCTTTTGTGCTGTGGGGTACGAAGCCACACATGACAGTTCTTTGAGTTTGGACTTTTATAAGCAACCATTTTTTGCCAATTGGAGGGATGTGTTTGTGGTGGTGATGGTTCATAACCCACTAGAGTCTTTCCTTTTTGGTACATGGAAAGGTCCCGTTAGTGGTGTCTGTTGTTCTCTGAGCTCTGTGGATGTACTGGTGGGTGTTCTGCAGCTTCTTCTGGGCCTCCAGTGCCAGCGTTGCTCCTTTGCTCTTCTGGAAGCTGGTGTACCTCTTCTTCTGGGTCTCCGGTGCCAGCGTTGCTCCTTTGCTCTTCTGGAAGCTGGTGTACCTCTTCTTCTGGGTCTCCGGTGCCAGCGTTGTCCTTTGCTCTTCTGGAAGCTGGTGTACCTCTTCTTCTGGGTCTCCGGTGCCAGCGTTGTCCTTCAGGGGGTCCTTCCAGGGATGCAGCCAACACTTGATGGCCCCACAGGCGATGAGGGAGGTGGCGCCCTGGACGTAGAGGGACTCTGGGGAGTCTTCCGCATGGTGGAGGTGTCTTGTTACAGTGGGATGTGTGGATCCAAGTGGAACGACCCTCACACTTTCCTGCTGTGTTGGTGGTAAGCACGACGCTGTGGTTTTGATCAGCGGGGTTTCAGATGTTTTTTTTTTTTTTTTCTCTGGAACTCTGATGCAGACCCAGTCTTGTGGTTGTTGCTCGCTTGGAAGGGGCTGGACAGTTTTTAATTGTCTGTGGATAAGCTGAACAGCAGAGGTTAATGCAGAGCACAAAGTTCGCAGAGATTCATCCAAAGCATGGAGGTCCATCTTCTGAAATCCTGAGTCGCTTTGGCAAGCATTTGACTAAAGAAACAAAATCTGCCTTCTTACAGGCCCAGGCTTCAGCCTGGTTAAACAACATGTCTATACATACAAGATTACTGTCATCTCAGTTACATCTTCAAGGTACACAGGAGTTGGCTCCACAACGCGGCCGTCGTTGTGGACCCTCACATTATTTACATTTTTACAACCATGGGAAAGTCACAACTCATGCTCCTTCACATCGGCAGCTTCCTGTTAAGGAATCAATCGGGATAGGAATATCAATTTTGTTAACCGCTTTGGCTGCATGGTCAGCCAGAGCATTGCCTCTTGAACCAGGATCCCTGGGTTTGGTGTGAGCTTCACAATTAATAACAGCAGATAGATGAAGGAAATCATGTGAACATTTAAAAGCATGTTTGGAGTTTGTGTTAATGGCAACAGTTTTACTTTTTGCTAGATGATACGCTCTCATCAGTGGAACAACTCAGCTACTGGGGCGGAACTTGAGGGTGGCAGGGCGGCACTATCAATTATTGAAAAATTATCACAAATTGCATACCCTGCGCATGGCATTTTCTATGGGGCTTTTTTGTTTGGGCAGTTTCATACTCACTGACCTGGTTCACCACATAAGAAGCAATTCTCATGGTTAGAATTTGATGGAGGTGCCATACGCTGGGCTGCCTTGACTGGGCAGTTTCTTACCCAATGACCTAGCTCACCATATAAAAGCACTTCTCTGTGTTATCCCAATCCCAGTGGTGCTGTGCTATTTCTACCAATTCAGTCAATGGTTTTTTGACCACCCAACCAATTGTACCTTTGCCCTATTTTTTTTTTTTTATTATTTATTTATTTTTTTCTCGAAGACTATCCACAAACAAATGTTGCATATAACTATTTGAAAATCTGACAATTTGACTTGGTGACAGACCACAACTGTCCTTTGCAATTATCATAATTTTTACATACAGCTCCCAAGGACTTTCATCTTTTCCTTGTCTATTTTTTTTTAAAGGAGGAGTAAAGTCAATTTGTTGCATTACCTCCTGTTTAACTGCTAAAGCTATGACACTGTAACATGTCTTAGCTTCCTCTGGTGTCATTCTGGCAAACTCTGTGGGATCGTGGGGGATTTCACAAGCATTGAGCACTTTGTCTTTCAAATCAGATGGCAAAGTCATTTTTAACAGTTGCATCATAGCGGACATATTAGGACTGTAGATCATGCACACCAAACTCCATTCTTCTAACCATTTTTGTTTATTTGTCATTACATCTTTGGGAAAATGTCTGACTACGGTTTTTAGCTCCCTTCGGCTCCAAGGTTTGTAGACGACATCTTTTCCCATTGTCAAGCTAATTTTCTTGGGTTTGTTTTCTTTGGTTTTCAACTTTTTATTTATTTATTCATTTAAACCCACCCTAGTTATTCTACTTCATTATTTATCGCAGGTCTTGGGTATTCATCAACTCAGTCATCACCAGTGCTACGGACACTGGATTTTTTTATCTCTCACACTGAATAAAGGCTTTCTATTTTGATCGTATTTTTTGTTTTAGTGTTTCTACAGGATTGATTTGATTGTTGATTGTTGTGTGTGTTTTTTTTTTCTTCTTCTTCTTCCTCTCCTTGTTCTAATTGAGCTAATAGCCTGTCATTTTTGATCTCTAAGAGAAACTATTTTAGATTCTTACATTTAAATTTCTTTATTAAATTTCTTATAAAATCTTATAATCTAACTTGACTCAATTTAAACCAGTGTCGCAACAAATGACAAACAAACAACAAACAAAAACTAGTGTTAAACAAAACAAAACCACAGGAAATTTCAACACTGATCTTTTCTATCAGACCAACAGAATCACAGAAATTCGACACTGGTCTTTTCTATGAGACTAATAGAATCACAGGAATTTTCGACACTGATCTTTTCTGTTAAAACAGAATCACAGGGATTTTCGACACTGATTTTCCATCAGAAACACAGAATCACAGGGATTTTCGACACTGATTTTCTATCAGAGCAAATAGAATCACAGGAATTCAGACCTGATTGTTTGTAACATAAGAGATAAAACCAACAAATTCCTACATAGGCCTATTTTCTCAACGGGCGAAGCTCACTTTGTTCCCCAAATCAGCGCTCTTCATCACCATGTGGATGTTAAGTAAGCTGCTAACCCCTAGATGCTTGGCCTTCATGAGAGTAACACAGTCTACATCACAATCTACATCGAACTCAACATCATAGTTTACATCACAATCTACATAATAGTTTACATCACAATCTACATCACAATCAACATCACAGCCTACATCGATGACAACATCAAAGTCAACATCAAAGCCAACATCAAAGCCTACATCATAGCCTACATCACAGTCTACTGTAGTGCAAATTCTCCTTTGTGAGGTAGAGAGTTGCTAAGTCTCTGAAGAATCTCAGACTTCAGCGTATGAATCAAATCTCGTTTCATGCACGCAGCGTGGAGAGAAGGCTCTAAATTGTTACCGCTTAAGTACAGAATCAGAGAGGAGGTTACCTTCATTTACAACAGTCAGAAAACATTGTCTTTACATAATAATGACACTTTGATGTCTGGGTGTATCCTGTCTTCCCAGGACAGCGACTCTTTGATGTAACAAATGGGACAGCAAATGTCATCTTATCTAAAACTTCGGTATCTTCTCATGTGGGGCATGTGCCCCCTCCTGTGGCTCTTGTGACACCTCAAACAATGTGACATTCTCCCTTCCTCCTCCTGTCCTTATCACTGAAAGGAAGTCTATGTAATTTCTCACACTACATCCTAGTCTACATCAAAGTAAAAATCACAGTTTACATCACAGTCTACATCAGTGTCTACGTCAGTGTCAACATCACAGTCTACAACACAGTAAACATCAGAGTCAACATCACAGTTTAAATGACAGTCTACATCACAGTCTACATCGACGACAACATCAAAGTCAACATCAAAGTCAACATCAAAGCCAACATCACAGTCTACATCACAGTCAACATTACATTCTACATCAAAGCCAACATCAAAGCCAGCATATAAGCAAGCAATATAAGCAATATGATGTTGCCTTTGATGTAGAATGTAATGTCAACTGAAATGTTGACTGTGATGTAGACTGTGATGTAGACTTTGATGTTGGCTTTGATGTTGACTTTGATGTTGATGTTGATCTGGGCTATGATGCAGGCTTTGATGTTGGCTTTGATGTATAGTGTAAAGTTGACTGTGATGTTGACTGTGATGTAGACTGTTATGTAGATTGTGATGTAAACTATGATGTTGAGTTCGATGTAGGCTGTGATGTAGACTGTCATGTAAACTGTGATGTCAACTCTGATGTTAACTGTGTTGTAGACTGTGATGTCGACACTGATGTAGACACTGATGTAGACTGTGATATAAACTGTGATGCTGACTGTGTTGTAGACTGTGATGTTGACACTGATGTAGACACTGATGCAGACTGTGATATAAACAGTGATGTTGACCATGATGTTCATTGTGATGTTGATTGTGATGCTGACTTTGAGGTAGACTGTGATGTTAACCTTGATGTTGACTGTGACGTAAACTGTGATGTAGACTGTTTTGTTGAATTTGATGTAGACACTGATGTAGACTGTGATGTTGATTGAGATGTTGACTTAAGGTACACGGTTATGTAGACTGTGAAGTAGGCTTTGATGTTGGCTTTGATGTAGAATGTAATGTTGACTGTGATGTTCACTGTGATGTAGACTGTGATGTAAGCTTTGATGTTGACTTTGAGGTTTACTTTGATGTAGATTGTGATGTTGACTCTGTTGTAGACTGTGAAGTTGAATTTGATGTAGACACTGATGTAGACTGTGATGTTGATAGTGATGTTGATTTTGAGGTAGACTTTGTTGTAGATTGTGATGGAAACTATGTTGTTGAGTTAGCTGTAGACTGTGATGTA